>OY747713.1:21552960-21577960 GCA_963556495.2 Valencia hispanica | reverse complement strand
ATGTATTTATATATATGTATATATATGTATGTGTATATATGTATATGTGTATATGTATTTATATATATGTATTTATATATATGTATATATATGTATGTGTATATATGTATGTATGTGTATATATGTGTGTATGTGTATATATGTGTGTATGTGTATATATGTGTATATATGTATATGTGTATATATGTGTGTATATGTATATATGTGTGTATATGTATATATGTGTGTATATGTATATATGTGTGTATATGTATATATGTGTGTATATGTATATATGTGTATATGTGTATATGTATATATGTGTATATGTGTGTATATGTATATATATGTGTATATATGTATATGTGTATATGTATGTATATGTGTATATGTATGTATGTATGTATGTATATGTATGTATTCAAGAAATATGAGTCCCTTTTTATACTCTTACTCCTTTTGGATTTATTTTTACTCCCCCATAATGTCACAGTTCTCCAAACCATTGTAAAGGCTCATTTTAAAATCTCAAGGATTGTGTGTGTGTTTTTAGCCAGATATTATTATCATTACACAAATGAAGCATTATCTGCACTAAGCATGCATTGTAGTCCCTTTAAAAATCAAGTAGAGTTTTAATAACATATTATAAACTACAAGTAGCACCATAAAGAGCCGCAGTTGAGCCTTCAGCTTTAAATTCTCACAGCTCTTTGGCTCTCTCATGCCTGATGTATATTTAAAGACACATGAAACATTTAGTGGAATTATTGCACGACTAAAATGGGGCATCAAATGATTTGTGGGTATTTAAATTTATTATTTTATACTGGTTACAAAAAATATTTTCTAATTGCATCTTTGAACAAGATGTATTAAACTTGAACATGAAGATAAGTAAACTGATGGGCTGAAATCCGATGGATCTTTGTGGCCGTCTGTGATAAAATATAAAGACAGCAAACTTAAAGTCAACTTGGTGATCTTATTCAAAGCACTCGAGATGTGTTGTGTTTGACATTTCAGTTAGACTGTCATTGTTTGTTTTTATCAGAACTTCTAGGTGTTTGTTTGTGTGGCAGGTTGTTCAGGTCATCCAGTCAGACTGTATCGGATGTTCCAAAGACTAATCTTAAATAATGGGGTGACCGGGCTTTTTTTGTGTTCATAGTTTTTTCAATAGCCAAGTGGAAGTCCAGACATTGTAACTGCAATTGACAATCTGCAGCAAGATTTAAAAATGTGTTTAAAGGTCCTCTTCATCGATAAAGGCTGAGTTTGAGCCTTTTTTTTTTATTCTGATAGATATATTAAGAAAAGTTTTTGATTGTTCTATTTATAAAATAAAGCAATGTAAGTCATTCTGTTCAAGTTAATATTTCTAACATTTCCGTTTTTTATTGAAAAAAAATGAAACGACACAATGCAATTTGCTGTCGCCTGTTTAGTGTCTGTTAAGTTGTGATATTATTCTGGCACCACAAAGAGAGCTACGCCCTCTGTGACCCCCCACTTCTTTAGCTAATGACTACAGCAGCTGTATTTCAATTTAAAACAGAACCAAATTCCAAACTAGAGTAATCTTTCAGCCCCTTTAGCAGCATGTACAGCTCTTAATCACACTGATACTGGATCAGATGTGACTGATCTGATCCTTGTTTTTGTGTTAAGTCTTTGTAGTGAAAGAAACTCTGTAAGGTCACCTCCAGCTGAACCTAAAGCCATTCAGTGCAGTGCAATTTTGTGAGCTTTCTCTTTTATTCTCTTTACCGACGTGAAGAGGGCCTAAAGTTTCAAAGCTTGCTAGTAACATGCACATATATTCAGTTTAAATTAAAAAAAGTTCATTGTTTCATTTTATATAGCTTTCTGCCAAATTAATTTGATAATTCAGTTTTTTTGTTTGATCATAAGCATAAGAAAAAAAATATTCTTTTAGCCTATTTTCTTCTTTTATGTTTTCTTCCGTACAGCTGCCTTTTTTTTTCTATCAGGTCAGAAATGTGGAGTAGGGATGGTAGTGCACGTCTGTCCATCCAACCTCCAGGGAGACAATCAGAGCTAGAAGACGGGGGTAAAGCACAGACAAGAGGTTAGGGATGGAGGTAAGAGTTAGTACTGGGAGAATGAGACATCTGGTGGAGGTATTTAAGGTAGCAGAGTGTATATAAAGCAGCTCAGCTCTTTGAGGGTTTCTAATGAGCTAAAGTGGAGATGAATGGGTCACCGACGGGGGATGAAAGCAGATGTGGACATTTGAATTTAAGCGCAAAACCGTATTGAGGTACGATACTAATACTAAATGGAGATTCCTGAACACCCAGGTTGGAATAGGTCAGACAGCTGATCCATTGATGGCTGTGTTTGATTCAGGCTTTAACAGACCCAGACAGTCTGTTTCAGAGCTTGAATGCCCGGCGCTGAAAAAGAAACACAAAGGAGTAATGTTGGTACTAACTGATCCGTGTGCTGGATCACAAATCAATCTAAAATATACTAGCAATTTACAGTTAGTTACAGTGGCTTGCAAAAGTATTCGGCCCCCTTGAACTTTTCCACATTTTGTCACATTACAGCCACAAACATGAATCAATTTTATTGGAATTCCATGTGAAAGACCAATACAAAGTGGTGTACACGTGAGAAGTGGAATGAAAATCATACATGATTCCAAAACTTTTTTACAAATTAATAACTGAAAAGTGGGGTGTGCGTAATTATTCAGCCCCCTGAGTCAATACTTTGTAGAACCACCTTTTGCTGCAATTCCAGCTGCCAGTCTTTTAGGGTATGTCTCTACCAGCTTTGCACATCTAGAGACTGAAATTCTTGCCCATTCTTCTTTGCAAAACAGATCCAGCTCAGTCAGATTAGATGGACAGTGTTTGTGACCAGCAGTTTTTAGATCTTGCCACAGATTCTCGATTGGATTTAGATCTGGACTTTGACTGGGCCATTCTAACACATGGATATGTTTTGTTTTAAACCATTCCATTGTTGCCCTGGCTTTATGTTTAGGGTCGTTGTCCTGCTGGAAGGTGAACCTCCGCCCCAGTCTCAAGTCTTTTGCAGACTCCAAGAGGTTTTCTTCCAAGATTGCCCTGTATTTGGCTCCATCCATCTTCCCATCAACTCTGACCAGCTTCCCTGTCCCTGCTGAAGAGAAGCACCCCAGAGCATGATGCTGCCACCACCATATTTGACAGTGGGGATGGTGTGTTCAGAGTGATGTGCAGTGTTAGTTTTCTGCCACACATAGCGCTTTGCATTTTGGCCAAAAAGTTCCATTTTGGTCTCATCTGACCAGAGCACCTTCTTCCACATGTTTGCTGTGTCCCCCACATGGCTTGTGGCAAACTGCAAACAGGACTTCTTATGGTTTTCTTTTAACAATGGCTTTCTTCTTGCCACTCTTCCATAAAGGCCAACTTTGTGCAGTGCACGACTAATAGTTGTCCTATGGACAGATTCCCCCACCTGAGCTGTAGATCTCTGCAGCTCCTCCAGAGTCAGCACGGGCCTCTTGGCTGCATTTCTGATCAGCGCTCTCCGTGTTCGGCCTGTGAGTTTAGGTGGACGGCCTTGTCTTAGTAGGTTTACAGTTGTGCCATACTCCTTCCATTTCTGAATGATCACTTGAACAGGGCTCCGTGGGATGTTCAAGGCTGGTGTGTTCTTTGGACTTCATGGTGTTGTTGCTCCCAACATTCTCTTAGACAACCTCTGAGGCCGTCACAGGGCAGCTGTATTTGTACTGACATTAGATTACACACAGGTGCACTCTATTTAGTCATTAGCACTCATCAGGCAATGTCTATGGGCAACTGACTGCACTCAGACCAAAGGAGGCTGAATAATTACGCACACCCCACTTTCAGTTATTTATTTGTAAAAAATGTTTGGAATCATGTATGATTTTCGTTCCACTTCTCATGTGTACACCACTTTGTATTGGCCTTTCACGTGGAATTCCAATAAAATTGATTCATATTTGTGGCTGTAATGTTACAAAATGTGGAAAAGTTCAAGGGGGCCGAATACTTTTGCAAGCCACAGAACTTTAAAAAGTTAGTCATTCAGATAATAAAATTACACATTTGTAAACATAAATATCAAGAATATTTTAATTACATTTGTTTATTTTCTGCAAAAGAAACTTTAAAACAGTAAACTAGAAAAATGAAACTGTGATAATCTCTAAATGAAAAAGAAAGTAAAATCAAACGTGTAATACATGTGATTTCCTGCAGATTCGACCCTTTAACACAGAACAAAGTACCATATTTCTGTGCATCTCTTATAACCCGCGGGCCTCATTAGGCCAAACCAGGTCCTATCCATACAGCTCTATTAATACATGCAACTCATTACCCAGTGTGTACATTTGGTCTGTGTGTGTCTTTTTGCTTGGTTGGACACTTGGGACTGACCCTCTGAGCTTGTCACTCATGACCTCTCGTTCTCTCGGCTCCTCGCTTCCCATTGGTCCCAAGCTCTGCTGACCTCACCTCTGGTTCCGTGGACACCAGAGTAATTAGAAAGTACTTTAAAAGATTCTTGTGGATCTCTTTGCAGGGTAGTAATACTTTTATCCTTGATAATATGCTGAGAACTTACAGTCACCTATCAGGAGAGCCTCTTAACTTTAAATGTTATAATGTATTCCCAAAATAGAAAACTATCATTTGTAGTTGCCAATAAAACAGCTGAGCAGGAGCTCTAAAAGGTGGATACACTCAGGAGTTTAAACTTGGACACATTCAAAAGGCAATTCATCCAGAAGTCAAATGCGGCATAATAATTCTACATAACAAATGCATCCTAAGCATATATCAATGGCAAAGTACTGTTATCTTAGTTTTTAATGCAAGCCACTGGCAGCAAATGATTCATTACGAAAATACCTTTATCATGGTAGCTATTAATTACTAATGATAAAGGAATGCCCACAGGAACATAACATCTAAACCCACACTATAAAAACGAGATGCTCAAATAGCTCCCACATAGCAAACAACAATAAACAGATCATAAACAATCACACAACAAATTGTCCCTGGGCAAGCTGTGTGCTGATAGAATCCAACCAACGAAGATGCTGCTTGATGAAATTGAAGTACCGTATTAGTTTGAGGGGGTGCACACTTAGGAAACCAGGTTGTTACAGTTGCTCTAATAATGTGCAGCATCAATATTACATGGATGGAAAAACATTTGAAATGATTTATCTTGGTCGAATTTTTTTACCATTACAGAAACCTGTCGTTTTTATTAGTGGTGTGTACACTTTGAAGATTCACTTTATCTGCAAGTTGCACCAAAGAGCTGCCCAGCAGGACAAATTAATGAATAGTAGTAGTTAAAAAGAAAACAGAAAATAAAAACACAGAAGAAATGAATAAAATATTCCATTCAAGAAATAAGAATAATGTAAAAACTAGAAAGATATCAAGCTCTAGTTAAGTGTCAGGCAACTTAACTTTTTCCTTTATTGTGTTTTTTATAACTGGCTTTTTAAAATACTTGTTCTTATTAACTTCACACTTTTTTTTCACGCTTGATTTTGTGATTTTGTTCTAGCCTTTTATTGTAACTTTTGTTTAGTTCTGGGCTGCTACATACAAAACCATCCAATTAAACCCAGTCTAATTGTGTGAAATGTCAGGATTTGAACTGATTTGCCAAAAAGACTTTAGACCTCTGAGTGTATCTTGTGTCATCTGACACTATAACTTTGTCAGCGGCTCTATGTTTTCCCTGTATGTGTACCTGTGAAACTTAAAACTCTCCTATGCTCATAATAAGACTTATTGGTTTCTATTTACAGCAGTGAAACACAGGTGAAGGAGCATGAATGCAGAACTACTCAGATTAAACAATGCTTTTTGGCATCCTACAGTGTCTGCGCTCCTAAAAGTATGAAATTGTAGTATTATAAAAAATAGTTTAAACAGGAGTTTATTTTAAGACTTAATCACATGCACTGGTTATAGAAATATGGAAATTGTATTGCCTGGAGTAAACACAGTGAAAGTTTGTTGTAGTTAAAGAAATATTCTGTTGAATAATTGATTTTACACGTTATACACTCTATGTCAGAAGTTTACATACACTAGTCCTTAGCATTAATACAATAATAATTTAGTGATTTGGCTGAACTAGGTATTTTTCATGCCGGGTTGAAAAAAAAAATACAACATACGTCTCTGATATCTTGCTTGATATTTGGTCTGGTGATCTCAACTTCACTTGCATTTTTCTAGGTATTCTTCTCAGTTTTGGTCTCGTTTGGCCTAAAAAAAGATTTATCCAGAAGGTTATTTGGGTTGTCCACGGTGGCAGCTGCAAATTTTGGTCAAGCTTGAAGGTGTCTATTTTTTTTGGAAGGCCTCTTCTTTATTGGTTGGCACTAGTGATGTGCGGATTGATACTAAAATATCGATACCTCCAATACCAGCTTTGTATGTTCTAGAATCGATGTTCTTATAAAAATATTGATATTTCAGTCATTTGGAGCAAATATGTAGTTTATTGGAAATAGAAATACAGAGTAAAGTAACCACAATTACCCTAGTTTATCTGAATAATGCCCACTAAATGTTTATTGTTTTATGTTGAGATGTTCAGGTAGGCGTTTTAAGACACACATGCTCAGATGCTGTCAATAAATATGTAAGTTGGCTCTTTTCTTGTATGATAATTCTTCATCAATAAACAAGAAGAACCAGTTATATGTCTTGCATTCAGTATGAAGTGACACTTTTAAGTACACTACTTGTTACTTTAATTTCCCAAACAGTAATATTTGAGCACGATCAAGGAACGATCAAGAGTCAGCACACAGCTTCAATTAATACAGCTAGAAACTACTGATCAGGTTCGTAACCTAGGTGTAGTAATGGACTCAGACCTGAACCTTCAGGGTCACATAAAGGCAATAACAAGGTCAGCGTTCTATCACCTGAAGAACATTTCTAGGATTAAAGGACTGATTTTGCAACACGACCTAGAAAAACTAATCCATGCGTTTATCTTTAGTCGGATTGATTACTGCAACAGCATCTTCACAGGTCTGCCTAAAAAGTCAATCAGACAGCTGCAGCTGATCCAGAACGCTGCCGCTCGCGTCCTCCCTAGAACCAGGAAAGTAGAGCACATCACCCCAGTTCTAAAGTCCTTACACTGGCTCCCTGTAGCTCAGAGAATAGACTTTAAAATACTTTTACTAGTTTATAAATCATTACATGGCTTAGCACCAAAATATGTTGAAGACCTGTTGTCATGGTACCAACCACCAAGACCACTCAGGTCCTCCAACTCTAGCCTACTAAACATCCCTAGACTCAGAACTAAACTTGGAGAAGCAGCTTTCAGTTTCTATGCTCCCCTTATCTGGAACGGACTTCCTGACGAGTGTAGAGCTGCTGAAACTCTGAACTGCTTTAAATCGAGACTAAAAAAACCATCTGTTTAGAATTGCCTTTGAGTAAATGCTTGATGTTATATGTATGAAATGTGTTCATGCTCTCTTGCTTTTTTTTATTTTTCTCTTGCTTTATTGTGTATCATGTATAATGTGTGTTTCTTTTATGTGTTTCTTTTAAATCACCAAATCATGTAAAGCACCTTGAATTGCCCTGCTGTTGAAAGTGTGCTATACAAATAAAATTGCCTTGCCTTGCCTTACCTTGAGCAAAGTATCGGTATCGGATCGGAATCGCCGATACTCGCCTTCATTTTACTTGGTATCGGATCGGATAGGAAATCCGTGGTATCGCACATCACTAGTTGGCACCCTTTCAGTTTATGTTGATGTTAAATTCACCATGGACAGTAATGTTATGGTAAGGTTCCCAGCGGTGGGCGTGGCCAAAACAGTGTGTTGCTTTCACACCTGAAGGCAATCTTCTCATCCTTTGCCTGGGTTCATAAGGAGCTGCGTAGGCAAAAATATCACGGTTTCAAGGTTGCACAGTATTATGATTACATCTCTAAAATGTGTATTTTGAATGTCTGTATTTTTTTTTTTAAAAGGAAAACACTTTTTAGTGAGGCAGATATGGTAACTAACTAGCATGCTAAGATAAATCATCATTAGCATGCTAGTCACCATTATCTGCCTCAGTTTAAAGTGCCCCTGGCATGAAATTCCCCACGACGTTTGGACCCTTTTTAGTCACACTCTAAGTACCTTAATACTGTATCAAAGGATCGTTAGCCATAGCTCAGCCTTGTTGTAGAATTGCAGCCCCTACTAGGAGGCCCTTCTGTTAGCATTAGCACAGAACGAGCGAGTTTTGGTGGGCGGGGCCCAAGCCATGTTCCTCTATTGTTGATTGAGTCTCTAACGTCCGGATCTGATGAAACATTGACAGGCATGCATTTGCGGGCCACAATTTGCCCAAATTCCAATATTACCCTATGTATAAAATGTAATTAGGTTTAGGCCTAATTATATTGTGTGTTGAACAATAATCTGTTTACAAATTACAGGCCTAATAAAATATTTGATCATCCATCCACACATCCATCCGTCCTCATTACATCTCTAGCTTCACCACGACAGTAATGGCTCAGTTATCGGCTACTATAACTATGTAATGGCGTTTCAATTTGATCCGGATTTTGATCCGGACGGCGAGGCACCTGAGGAGGAACCAGAAAGGTAGAGCACATCTTCCACAGATGATCCAGACAGACGTGCTGTGCACGGAGGGGAGGGGCTGTGTGTGTGTGTGTGTTCTTGTATTGTGTGTGTGTGTGTGCATGCGAGAGAGACGTGAGTGACAGAGACGAAAAGAGAGCAGAGAATGAATACGCTGCGTGTTTTAAATACCGTATAAAAGAAAAACAAAACGCAATATGTGACGGTCGGTGTTGATTATTATTATTTTTTTGGTCGGTGTTGAATCTGTCTGAGTTTAATCTGTTGCGCACCGCCACAGATTCATCATGTTTGGGAAACACTGGTATATAACAGCTGAAGGACATTATTGCGGAAATATACTTACTTGTATAGGGATATTTGCTGGTTCACGGAGGGTTGGTACTGATCCTGGTAAAAGTTTAATACGTTCTGCGAATCCACTGCTGTATTGCCCCAAGTTAATAAAACATCCGTCAGAGAAATGTTTGCCACAAACGACCACGCGCTTCGGGAGTCGGTCAAGTACATTCCCTGCATAAATAAAGTCCATCCACAAGCTTTTCAGTGGCTCGGAAGAGGAGAGGACAGTGTCTATGCGGTCTGGACTCCATGTTGTCGGTTAGTTATTTTCCTTTTACCGTAGCTCTCGTTGTTTAGGTTGTAATACGCGCCGCGGGGGGAGGGACTTGGAGAGTGTAGTTCAGAGAAGGGGGTAATTGGCTGGAACTCAGTGACAACATATGCCGAAACGTGAGGTCATATGCCGAATTGCAAAACAGCCCGTTTCTGAGTGCTAATTTCACTATGTAGGCAGACATACCCGGGGACAAAGGAAACACTAATCAGTCATTTTGACCCCTTAGGGGACATAGGCAGGCTGGGGAAACTAACAAATATGACCAAAAAACTCAACAAATGCAAATTTCATGCCAGGGGCACTTAAAAAAAAAGTTACTAAGGATAGAGATGAAGAAATGATAAGATATGGTAGTTACCATATCTGCCAAGGTAACAAGCTCATTTCACTAATGTCAGACGCTAATACGCTCGTTCATTTCAAGACAGCATTAACTTTACCTTGAATTTAGCATACAACGATGGGTGGTGCTCCCGAACATGCGCAATCATATTCGACGTATTGCCTCCTCGGGCTGCCACTGTTCTCAAGCACGTTTTGCACGTCGGGCGACCTTCTTCTTCCAAGCCGTGAACGTCTGGCTTTTTACGGTAACCGAAGTATTCCCAAACATCCGCTTAGAGACGGTAGAAAAAGTTCAGTCATCACACAGCCTGCAGCGCTGGCCGCTTGTCACTCATAAGTAAACAAACGCAGGTGTGAGGGGAGGGGGGGTGCGGGGCGCGACTTACGCTGCAGCTTCATGAAGGATGTTTACTTTCTCCCTGACAAGACGCACATGATAAAAAATAAACGGGACGGTATGACGGATAATTTGAGTGGTATTGAAACCTTGACTTTTTCACACCGCGGTATACCTTGACACCGGTAACCGGCCCATGCCTAGTAGTCTCCTAGTTTTACTTCATAACCCTCATGTTTTCCTGTCCTCTACATCTTCTCAAATCAGCCCTAGATAACTTTTTACAAACTGATTCATTGAGCCCTCATTCATTCTAAGATCTATGGTCTCAGCACACTTTCTCTCGATAGCCCAGTGTTCTCTGAACCAAATACAAGCTCTCCATAATCCTCCAGAAAAATATCAGCTCCAGATTGTAACCCACAGCCCCTTTCACCCATGAATTCTCTTCCTGCCCACTCTCTACTTGTTGAAAGCCCCGGCACATTAGCTCTTTCCTCTGGAGCACCAACACCACCTCACTTCCAAACAAACCTCCTTCAGGCCTGCTGCTACTCCTTGGCTCCATAAATCAGTTCCACTTTTTCCCTTCCATTATTCCTGCCGCCATGCTAACTTCGCTGTCTCTCCTCCCTTCAGATCAACTGTGGCTTCTGAAAACAGATCCCTGTTTTACAGTAACCGTCAAACCCGTTCAGAATAGTCTTGAACCTATGTTGTCCTTGAACACATCTTTTCTTTCATCTGGGCATGACAAGTCAGATTTTGGAGACAGAGGTGTCTTAACAGAGGACAATAATCAAAGCACACATTAAAACTAGTTGAATGCTTACATCACTTCTAGTATAGCTGTCACAGGGCTTTGGCCTTAACCCTGTAAGAAATGTGTGCACTATGTTTAAAAACCAAGTCAGTGCCAAGAAAAAAAACTGTTTAAATAAACTCCACAAATTCTACCAAAAAAAGAGGTCAAATATCCAGCCAGAAGCTTCTTAATAGCTAGAAAAAAGTACTTTAGAGAAGAAAATGCAAAAGAACATTTAACCAAATATTAATGGGGTTGTATTTATAGAAATTTGCCTGAAAAGTATTAATTTGACAGTGTATGGATTTAAGAAAATCCAAAATAAGTTGAGACTAATGCACCCAATTCTTGTTTTTGAAAATCCTTGAAATTGTGTTATTTAAAAGCCACAAAGTAGTATGACATTCATGTCCAACATGAACACATCTACCTGCAAAATTGTGACCAGAACTGCATATGCAGAGCTAGATATAGTTATTCTCTTTACTGTAATTTTATTACTGTTAGAAGATGGAATCAATGCAGCTTTTGTATGATTTGTACCCAGGAGAAGCTCACCTACAAACAATCAAAATTTGGGAAATCGCCTGACATTATGTGCTGGATAAAATGCAGTGAACATCCACACATAACTAGTCTCCCTATTCTTGGCATCTAGCATTAATTACAAAGGTATAAAAACAAGAGTAAACCTTTTCATGGTACCACTGAGAGGTACAGTATTTGATATTTTTTATCTAAAGCTCATGCACCCCCTTTCTATTCCCACCTTGGGCAATCGCCCATATGTTCTCTGTCAGAAATGTATGGAGCATGTTTACAATTAAAAGAATAATTACCAGCAACTCTATGAAAAAGTTCCCCCACATCTAGCCAAACAATGTTCAAAACTTTGCATTCGTTAAAGGTTAATGACAGATCCTGCTGTGAAAATACAAGAGATCTTCACTAATATATCGGTGTGAAAGGCACAGCCTATCCTTAGGGTTCAAAATAATTACTGTGCAAAAGTTGTTTTCCAGCTGGTTTGATGGAATTTAATAGCAGCCAAGTAATTTCACAGTTTCACACTGGGTTAAAAGTTTCTTCCCTTCCCTCTGCTGACTAATTTAAGATGTGTCATATCCAAGTTGTGATGTCTTGTAAATCTTTTAAACTTGCTCTCAGATGACTGTGCCCACTCAGTCCCCATCCATTATATCAAGGACACATAATCTAATTCACACATGCAGTGTAAAAAAGAGGCTAACAACACACAGCGAGTGCATTTAATGCTTCAATCGTATCCGTCTAAGTCGAGTGCGTGTGATGTTGGGGAAAAAAAGTTTTATGGCGGTGAAAGGATCAGTCTGTCTTAACTTACAGGGATCCATCTCGTGTCCTTCGTTAGAAAATGCACGGCTGAAAAATGTTTAGAGCTGGAAAATGTCAACACGCGTTCACTATGTGCGGCTGTGGATTTACCAGCACAGGGAATGAGTGTGTGTAAGCACATTTGTATGTCTATGAGATAAATAAATTTGTTGGTAAATGTCAAGAAGCTGGCGCACTAAATGCTGGGCTGAGAAATGATCCACAGAGCACTGAAGTGATCTGTTTGTTCTAACAAACATTTTTAATACAGCTGTTATGCTGATAGTGTGTGTGTGTGTGTGTGTGTGTGGGGGGGGGGGGGGGGTGGATTTGTGTGAATGGGACAAAGCAGGGTCATTCCAATTACATTAGAGCTATCGTCCTTTTAGACATGTAGAAAACTGCTGAGAATAACTTTTAACACGACTCAACTTTGAGATGCAGCAGCTGCATTACAGGAGAATTAATGCACAGGGCTAACTTAGCTCCTGATTAGTTGTTCACTGGAATCCAACAGATCTTAATAATTAGCTGAAAGCTATCGTTATTTATCTCCTTTCTCCTTAATGTTTTCTGTGTAAGCCACCTAGGGGATGGCCTGATATGCATTCGAAATTGTTAAAAATAATCTTATATTTAGTTTAATCAATAGAAATACAGTGAGGAACATAAGTATTTGAACACCCTACGATTTTGCAAGTTCTTCTACTTAGAAATTATGGAGGAGTCTGAAATTCTGTGGTCCCAGCTCTCTTCATGTCATTGACCAGCTCCTCCTGTGTAGTTCTGGGCTGATTCCTCACCTTTCTTATCATCAGTGATACCCCACGAGGTCAGATCTTGCATGCAGCCCCAGTGCGAGGGAGACTGACAGTCATCTTTAGCCTCTTCCATTTTCTAACAATTGCTCCAACAGTTTATCTATTTTCACCAAGCTGCTTGGCAATTACCCTGTAGCCCTTTCCAGCCTTGTGGAGGTCTACAATTTTGTCTCTGGTGTCTTTTGACAGCTCTTTGGTCTTGCCCATGGTAGTAGTTGGAGTCTGACTGACTGTGGGGAGGACAGGTGTATTTAACGAGCTCAGATAGGTGCTACTAATTTAGATTAATAAGTGGAGTAGAGGTGGACTTTTTAAAGGCAGACTAACAGGTCGTTGACAGCCATAATTCTTGCTGATTGCCAGATGTTCAAATACTTATGTGCAGCAATAAAATTCAAATAAATTCTTTAAAAATCATTCAATGTGATTTCCTGAATTAAAAAAATGCTGTCTCTCTCAGTAGAAATGCACCTACAATGTGAATTTCAGACCCCTCCACAATTTCTAAGTGAGAACTTGCAAAATTGCAAGGTATTTCAAATACTTATGTTCCTCAATGTATGTACAGTGCAAAGATCTTGAGCCGTTTAAAAGTTATTTGCATTTTGCTTCCAAGGGGTCAGACTTTATTGTTGTTTTTTATATTGGAAGTGGTATTCTGAGAGTCTTTCAAAGTTTTTTTTGGGATCTTGGGGTTCTTTTTTACTCATTTTTGAACCTTTACTAAATTAGATAAATACAGGGCAATCCCAGGAAAAAAACTGATGGGAGAATGCAGAAGACTTGAAACTAAAGGTGCATTTTGACTGAGATCCGGAAGATTTTTTCCCTTGGAACTTCTTTTCCCTGAACTTTAATTTACTTTGTTTGTTTGTCTATTGATAATGTGTGGATCAATGCTACCTTGATTTCTGGGTGTGGGAGAATGACTTGCTAATAAATACTGTAACTCCATGAAAAGGTGTAGCTAAAAAAATCTAATGGGATTTTGCTAAGGCAGACTTCCATGCTCTTTTGCTTCTGGTGCAACAGGAGAAGAAACAAGAGAGATGGCAGCTTGGAATAAAAAAACAGGTGTTGTAGTCATGTCTACTGATTTGCTATTTGAATAATTGTTTTGCTAATTGTTTGTGGATGTATTATTTTTCAGTTTTTTTTCCTTCTCTGTAAGGTAACCTTGGATTTTAGAAAGGTCTCTTCAAATATATTGTATGTATGTATTATTATTATTACTACTAAGAACTTGTGACCTTTTTACAGCTTTATACAATGTGATTATGATCACTAAAAAGGAGCAGAAACCACACATATGTAGGGAGAGCCGGGGAAGCAAAATCACATCAATTTTACTCTCTCTGCCACCACAGACCAAGATTGTTTTCATTAACGAAAGCTAACTAAATAACGAAAACTAGAAGTAAAAAACATTTTCGTTAATTGAAATAAAAATAAAACGAGACTTTGCGACAAAATAAAAACTAACTGACACTGTAATGATTATTAACAAAACTTATGAAAACTAACTGAATTTATTGAGAGGATTTGCTTGGTTTTCATTTCTGTCCTCATGCAGTAGGATAAATTCTAGAAGGATTATTGGTCTACGTCACTACCTGCTCTACTGCACACGTTGTCTGCAGAAAGAGGCGCGATCATGTCTTGTGCTGTTGGTTGCACAAATCGTTTTGATTAATAAGAAAACAGGCAGGGTTTTTAGAATTCCACCGCTTTCAAGGCAAGCTATCGGAAGAAGCGATTGGAAAGATGATTAAACATGTAACAATCTGCAGTGATCACTTCATATCAGGTAAGCCTTGGCTAACAAACAAGCTAACATCGCTAACCAACACTGCAACTGCAAGATAACTGCAAATAACAGTGGGAATTGGAAATATGTAAAGGGCTGGTGTAGGTTGTACGCACATCCGCTGTGTTGATAAACAAATAATGGCAGAGGTACTTCAGTCAAGTTGTCTGTGTTGCAGAGGTCCTTCCACACCTTGTGTCATGTCAGCAAAGGTTGGGCGACAGCACCGGACTCCAGTTTGGGATTACTTACTACCAGAATATGTGCAAAAATGATCAAAAGCATTATTGTACTCGTGATGGCTTGACTTTTGTTTTGTAGTGTTGACAGTCAGTTTCAGTGTTTTTTCAGAACTGTATCACCTGCATTTATTTTTGGGCTTTCTAATGTACACAGTTGCTGTTGTGCTTACAGAACTTTTGAACGTTACTCTGCCATATATCTTTTATACTTGCTTGATATGTATGGTTGTTCATCTGCCCCAAGTCAATACATTTTTAATAAGATAATTTTCTGGGATTTTGTTAATAATTTCCTCATTTTGTTATACATTTCTTCTTTTTTTTAGTCTTGTCCCTGATATGCAACTTGTTTTTCAAAAAGTCTAAAACTATAACTGAAACTAAGCATAACAAAAAAAACTAAACTATCAAATGGTAAAAACGAATTAAAACTAAAATAGAATTAAAAAATTTATGTCAAAACTAAATAGAAACTAAAACTAATGAACTTTTTAAAACTATTAAAACCTTGCCACAGACAGCTGTAAAGAGAATGACATTGGTGATTTAAACTATTTCAACAAAAAATAGACTATACAATATAGACTACAAACTATTCTACTGAAGTATTTATTTTTACTGTTATTTGCTTGTTAAGCAACATAAGACTAAATTACTCAAGGGATAGATGTGTTTTTTTCAAATTATTTTGTAAATTTCTTACCTTGTATATTCTATTCTATTCTGTTATTCTGACAATAACGTTCTTCGCATGGTTGCATTGAAACTGAGTTTTGGTGTCTGCTCTGCCAGCAAGACAACAGGATAGTAAATTATATATGCAGATCATTTTGCCCCTGCACAATTAGTTTTTGTTTGTAAAAACCTTTTTGGGTTTGAAATGAGGCTGTCTATCATGGGGCATTTTGTACCAATCCTGCTTTAACTTTTATGCACCAGTGGGACATTTTGTACCTGCTTTGACAACCAATGATTTAGTGTTTTTCCCTAATCAGTCCTTATTTGTCATATTTAAGAAAGTTTAACTAATCCAAACAGCGATCAGAACCAAAATGATCAGTTTCTACAAATAATATGAAAGTATAAGTTGCAGAGGGGGGAAATTAGTTGGTAATAAGAAATTAAAACACCTGAAGAGAAATAGCTGCAAAGATCAAATCTGTAAAAGACCGGTTTATTTCACATGCAGCAGAACAGTGACCAAAATTTTAACTTATTTTCCGTTGTGTAGAAAAGTTACTATTACACTAACATGTCAGTTTCTCTATGAAAGAGCGAGAGCCAAAGCTTTACATCCATACCCATGACCACAGATTAAGCAATAAATAAGTGTCTGCGAATGTTTGATTGCGCTGTCCAAACTTTGGAAAAGACATCCGTTAAAATCCAATTTGCATCTGATGTCATAGCACATCTTATTAAAGTTTAAATGGACTTTCAGCTTAAATTTCTATCATCCATATATTTAAATGTTTCTATTTACAGCTGATTTAGATTACACTGACAAAATATCCTGTTGTAGACATGCGTGGATGTGGTTAAATCCCGGATCCCTTCATCCTACTCCTCATGGATGGATTTATAGTTGCTCAGAATTTATATAGATTTGTTTTCCCTCCTACTTAGCTTATCTATAAAATGAGAATTTATGCAAACAAATTTGCTGGAATGTAGTGAAATGATTTAGAGGGAATAGTACAACATAACAGATGCTTAAATATTTATGGCTAAGTTAAAAACTGCCTGTTTAAACTTGATTAAGATGAACCTTTGATTTAGATTCTTAACTAATTGAGCCAAAACACAGATGTATTGTTTATTGGTTTACAATATAAATGCATTTTCTAAACTACATGATAAAAAAAAAAATATCATGTGTTGACTCCAACTTTGTTCTCTGCATCTGTTAACTCCTGACATTTGTTTAAAGAAATCTCATCAAGCTCTCAACAGTATCCTGCAAAAGTATATACATATCTTGAACTTGTTTCACATTTTTGTCACATTTCAGCCAGAAGTTTTTTGGGATTTTATTTGATAAACTAACATAGTATTGCACGCTTGGAAGTGGAAGGAAAAGGATTTATCCTCATTTTTGATATCCCTATAAGATCGTATGCAACCCAATCCATCAGAGGCCACCTAATTAGTAAATAGATCCCACCTCTATTTGCTCAAAATGGAAAGCATATGGCAAAACTGCTAAGGTAACAAGACATTACTGTCCTCCTGAGCCGACAACCTGGGAAAGGAGAGCATTAATCAGACAAAGCTGCAGAACCTGCTGCACTTCACACATCTTGCCTTCATGAAAAAGTGCCAAAAAGCCAGTGTTGGAAAAATCTCCTGAATAAATGTTAACAGTGTGCCTCAAGTGATGTAGGAGACAAAGCAAACATGTGATGCTCTAATTAGATTACCAATGACCAAAATGTAACTTTTTGGCCTGCATACAAAAAAATGCTTTGTGACAGAAGACCGACACTCTGAATGCGCCATCTCCATGTGAAGCACAGCGATGGCAGCATCATGGTGTGGGGATGCTTTTCTTCAGCAGGGTCAGGGAAACTGGTCAGAGTTGATTAGGATATGGATGGAGCTAAATGCGGGATAATCCTGGAAGAAAGCCTGTTAATGGCTGCAAAAGATAAGTTACTGGGGTGAAATTCACCTTCCAGCAGGACAATGACTATACAGCCAGAGCTTCAGTGGAACGATTTATACCAAAGCATATTCATCCACACTCACCAAGGTTGTATTTTTACTGTTTTTGAATGTACTTCTGTTTCAAAATCAAAGTATTTATCCATAAAAGCTATATATAATATTACTATGGCTGTAAAAATCTAAATTGTACCAAAACTTGATTTATTGTTGACAGCAATAATACATAAATACAATTAATAATTTTTTTTACAAAAAGGTAAATAGCTCGTGTTAGACATTTATTAAAAATTGTTATCACAAATAAGCATGTTATTTTTGGCGATGATTAAAACACAATTACTTTTTTGTAAAGGACAATTGGAAACACCACAGAAGGCATAGACAGGATATATGAAGCCTGTTTTGAATATTTTCTAATGCTACGGCAAGATCCATGTGCCTTCTTTTCTCAGTTTATACATACATACTCTCAAACTAACTCATACCTCATTTTTGTCTCCTTTCTTTCATTAGTTATCTCTTATCCTAAACTTACCCCTTCATTACTCCCCAGTAAAATAGAGTAAATCAGTTTATGCAGTCTGTTTGGATTCTAATCGGGTAAACCAAATAGGTGTTTGGAAACTAAAGTGTTTTGTTTTTTTAAAGGAAGCCGACCAAATTACACGTGACCTCCACTCCTCTTTGACTTCCACCACCAACCGCCACACTTTTGACATTCATTCACCTGATAATATCTGCCCGTATACGGAGGGCCCGCAATTCATTTGGTGTTAGTTTAGTCCGAGGAATCGGCAAGCAGTGCTGAGAGATCAATTCACTTTGAGTGTAATGACTATTGATTCTGTAGGAGCACTGAGACAGAGCAGGAGCTGAATATGTTTAGATCAAATAATGCTTTGGTTTCTTACCCTGAAATTAGCTTTTTCTGCCGCTTGTAGGTGGTTCTGAAATATCCTTCTACACACGTAATAATGCATCATTTTCTCAGATTGACAAGTCACAGAATGACAACATTCAACAGGTTTCAGGAGTATATTTCTGTCATGAAAATGGAGTTTAGGATTTAATTAACATTTTTGGACATTTTAAGGAGGTTGTTTAGATTTTTTGCTGTTTTCACATCATTGTTGTTGTAGTCAGGGACTTCTATGTTTCAATAGGAAACTTTTCATCAGAACGAACAGAAATCACATGTGGGGTGCCCCAGGGCTCCATCCTGGGGCCCCTCTTATTTAATATCTACATGCTCCCACTAGGCAAGATTATAGCAACCAATAACATTAGCTACCATAACTACGCAGATGACACTCAGCTCTACATTTCAATGTCACCAGGTGACTCTGAACCCATTCAAACCCTAAATCAATGCATTGACCAAATAAATGGATGGATGTGCCATAACTTTCTCCAGCTGAATAGAAACAAAACTGAAGTGATTATTTTTGGACCCAAGGAGGAACGATCAAGAGTCAGCACACAGCTTCAGTTAATACAGCTAGAAACTACTGATCAGGCTCGAAACCTAGGTGTAGTAATGGACTCAGACCTGAACCTCCAGGGTCACATAAAGGCAATAACAAGGTCAGCGTTCTATCACCTGAAGAACATCTCTTGGATTAAAGGACTGATTTTGCAACACGACCTAGTAAAACTCATCCATGCGTTTATCTTGAGTCGGATTGATTACTGCAACAGCATCTTCACAGGTCTGCCTAAAAAGTCAATCAGACAGCTGCAGCTGATCCAGAAGGCTGCCGCTCGCGTCCTCACTAGAACCAGGAAAGTAGAGCACATCACCCCAGTTCTAAAGTACTTACACTGGCTCCCTGTAGCTCAGAGAATAGACTTCAAAATACTCCTACTCGTTTATAAATCATTACTCTCTTGCTTTTTTTTTATCTTTTTGTTGGTTTATTGTGTATCATGTGTAATGTGTGTTTCTTTGTGTTTTTTTTTTTTTAAATCACCAAATCATGTAAAGCACCTTGAATTGCCCTGCTGTTGAAAGTGTGCTATACAAATAAAATTGCCTTGCCTTGCCTTGCCTAGTCTAGTGACGGGGAACTTGAGTTCCAGAATAATGCACATTTCATTCGAATTCCCACTCCAGCAAACCTGATTAAAAGGGTTTCCCCAGCATGTCTCCAAGTTGCTCAGAAGCCTACTGAATCATCCTGATTCAAACAGGGAAACATGCCAAAAAAACGCAAGACAGCGGGTCTCTAGGACCAAAAACCAACTACTCATGTTGGACTCTTTTTAATGTACCGTAATTTTCTGACTATTGAGCCATTGGAATTTAAGTTGCACCAGCTAAATTAGAAAATAAAATAAAATTTGTACATATATAGGCCGCACTAGAATAAAAGCCGCAAGCTTTCATGTTGTAACATGAGATATTTACACAGAAAGATGGTATTTGGAAGATTTTTTGTTTTAATTTAAGAGATGCTTTTTTTTCAAACTCTCGCTGTCCATGCGTGTTGGTGCCGTACTGCACCAGCACGACAGTAATATGCTTTGTTAGAAAATAACAAAGGCACTAAAAACAAAGTCGCACCATCGATTCACTGATGCCAAGCTTACGTACAGTAGCTCTATTTCCTTCTTTGATGACCAGCTGATTGCCTTTAACTTAAAAGCTGCATCATATTCAAATTCAATTCAAATTCAAAATTACTTTATTAATCCCAAAGGGAAATTAAATGTTGTTGTAACTCATTTTGCAAGTTCCTTCAAAGATTTGTTGTAGATGCTGATGGCTGTGGGTAGGGATGATCTCTTGTAGCGCTCTGCAGATCTGAAGAAGCCTCTGACTGAAGACGCTCTGTAGTTGTATGACAGTCTGATGTAGAGGATGCTCTGGATCTATGGCGTCTTCTTTTCAACTGATCAGGGTTTTGTGGCTGTAGTTGAGGTATTATTTGAGCTTTTGTGATGTTAATCAGCTGGTGCCAGTTGTAAACCACTTTGTTACCATGGTTATCCATCATAACAAATGTCCAAAAATAAAAAGTATCAGCAGAAATCCTTCCAGCTGCACAGCATTCAAAACCAGAGAGAACAGTTGTCCACAAAAACAATGTTTCTACCAGAAATGGAAGAATTAAAGTTTTAAAAAAGAAAAAAATATGAACCAAAGTAACAGAGCTACTCCAACATGCTGCCACCTTGAGCGGCGCAATTCTGGAAATATATAATTTATTTGTGTTTTTCATGAGGGTGTGTGCATTATAAGCAAAATAACAGTTCAAAATCTGTGTCTTCTTCAGAGCATAATCTTTCCCCACATTACTATCTCACTTTTGTCCTTCCTGGTATGGCGCCCCCTGGAGGCCGTTAGCCAGTAAAAATCTATAAGTGAGCCGCATAATTGTATAGGCCACAGGGTCCAAAGTGTGAGAAAAACATAGCGGCTTATAGCCTGAAAGTTACGGTAATTATTCTGAAATAAAACCTGCACAATTTGTGTCTTCCTGAAAATGCACTTTGACCAAAAGGTTTTCTACTCTAGGTAAGATACTGACAACAGAGAATTACACTGCAGAAGCCCACTTCAGAAAGTCAGAACTAGCCCATTTTCTTTGCAGGCTTTGGACCCCAATATTCCAAGTGTTCATCATTTAAAAGCCACAGCCTACCTGAGTATTGCTTCGGACCTAATCCATCCCTAATGCACCATGTCACAAAGTTTAAATCCTCTCAAACCTTTTTTTTGGAACATGACGAGTTCACTGCACCACAATAGCCACCACACTCACCAGATCCCAATCCAACGGAGCACCTTTGGGACCTTTGTGGTGAAACAAGGGATTCACATCATGGATGTACAGCAGACAATCTGCAGCAATTGCATTGGGTCAAATATGACCCAAAGGAAAAAAATTTGTTCAATGTGTTCTGGGTTCTAATAAGGCAATCCTAAGGCGGGGAAAGTGGTCTAACATTTCACCCGCAATGCATACAAAATAAAGAGGGCAGTGGGTGTATGTGAGTTAAAGACAAGTCCTGATTTCAATTGACTGTGGTTTGTGTAAAAGAACCTATCTGTTTTATCAAGACAGGAAAAGTATTGTTCATCTAGTTTTTAAATCTATCTATCTATCTATCTATCTATCTATCTATCTATCTATCTATCTATCTATCTATCTATCTATCTATCTATCTATCTATCTATCTATCTATCTATCTATCTATCTATCTATCTATCTATCTATCTATCTATCTATCTATCTATCTATCTATCTATCTATCTAAAACCGCATTTCCTTTAAATATGGGAGTAATAGAAAAAAAAGAACAGGAGTTGGTCTGGAACCCTGAGGGACACCAAATTAACACTTGCTGGGTCTTCTCCGCACCTTATTAAGGTCTTCCTGTAATGTCCATGACCTACAGAACTATTAAAACATTGCTGGATTGTGGGAAGTATGAAGGTCATCCCTTGTAGTACACAGAAAGTTTCACTGCCTGCAGCTTCAGAGAGTAGAAGTAAAGTTTCTTCCTCTACTGTGCTTAGTGTGCTGTCCTGTGGAATGATTTTAACCTGGCGGGGGCACTGTGAGGATACCTCTGAGGGCAGATAGAAGGAATCCTCCACACAAAACCCCAAATCAGTTTTTCTCTGATCTCTGCGAGCCGGTCAACTAAGTCTCTGAAGCGTAAAGTTGTGCTTTATGAGTCGGGCTGCAAAAATTGCAAAGTGCATAAACCCTTTGACCCTCTGCTCATACTTTTTCCTCTTCACTATCGCTAATGAGGATGAAAGTCTTCTTGTTCTGTCTGACAGCCTGTGAATACATGTTGCATAAACTGTATTTAGTGGCAACTTTCTCATGAAGAATTAAACCAAACCATGGTCAAACCAAATACCGGCATATGCCGAATAAAAATGTATATATTTATGCACCGTGAGAAATTCAGAGCTAAAATAATACAGGGGCAAGATTTTTTTTATACATTGAGTGAACAATAAAAAAAACAGTATCAGGGGAAATAAAACCAAACCCAAATGTAGCAATTTAAAAGGAAACGCAACAACTGATGCTTGGTGTTGGTTTAGCAAGGCTTTTTTTCCTCTGGTCTTGCTGATCTCAACCTTGTCTGAAAGTCTGTATGATCTAAAAATTGTCCAACAGAAATTGTTAACATGTGACCATGGGATGTCCCAGATGTGACTAGATGAAAGTACACCACAGGGGACTGATTTGAAAGGTGAGTCAAGTCTTTTTCTGCTGCTCTTCTTCCTCCACCTTAGTTCTTCTGATGCATCATCACAGCCAAAGAATCCCTGGTGTGTAAAATGGCTCAAAGACCTTTTTGCTCAATGAACAACCTCCCTTTCCGCTGTTTCTTCCCTCTAATCTCCCCTTTACTTGTTTCTTTACGCGAAGTAACCACTTTCTCTTCTTTGCTTCTAAAGTGAAAAAAATATATATATAAAATCTGCTTCTACATTTGGGTTTGGCTGAAGGCAAAATCTGCAGATTCACCTGCTCCTAAAACGGAATATGAGTGTTTATATGTAGCTGTGAATCCGTGTGTCCCTGACAGACTATGTTGGGTCATGAATCTTTTACCCTTACCAGTCAGCACAAATCCCCCTTCAGACGGACAAACACATACAAAAAACTGGGGGGAAAAACAGCCGCCGGCGATGTTTTTTCAGTTTCTGTGATTCGCTATATGTTAACTTGTGAAAAAGACAAACAGAGTGAAAGCGGTGAAGAGATTAAACATCGGGAAACAAGTGACAGGAGAAAGAGGCATGACAGGGATAAGATGAGAAAGTGAAAAATTAAACACAAAATGCTGAGAGGGAAGAAAAACCTGCAGAGGGTGGAGAGGAGAAGAACAGGAGGTATGAAGGAGGGAGGGAAGAGGGAAAGCTGGACTGGAGAGGAAGCTGTGGGCTTATCTTCCTGGCCAGGCCTTGGTAAGGTCACTGCAGACTAGCTCGGGATGGAGAATGTACAGAACTAGGAGGGGAAATCACCTTAACAGGATGATGCAGGGAAAGAATGATTTGCAGAATCAAAAAAAAAAAGTTTTGGACAGTTTGTCCATGTAAGGAATAAATAATGTAATTAAAAGAACTGCACAATGTGAAAAAAGCTGATAATTTGGAGGTTGTAAATTAAATATATATATATATATATATATATATATATATATATGCAAATATTTGCAAGTTTCTGTCTTTAAAGTGCCCCTGGCATGAAATTCCCCGCGACGTTTGGGCCCTTTTTAGTCACACTCTAAGTACCTTAATACTGTATCAAAGGATCGTTCGCCGTAGCTCAGCCTTGTTGTAGAATTGCAGCCCCTACTAGGAGGCCCTTCTGTTAGCAATTAGCACAGAAAGAGCAAGTTTTGGTGGGCGGGGCCCAAGCCATGTGCCTCTATTGTCAATTGAGTCTCTAACGTCTGCATCTGATGAAACATTGACAGACATGCATTTGCGCACCACAAATTGCCCAAATTCCAATATTATGTATAAAATGTAATTAGGTTTAGGCCTAATTATATAGTGTGTTGAACAATAATCTGTTTACAAATTACAGGCCTAATAAAATATTTGATCATCCATCCACACATCCATCCGTCCTTATTACGGCTCTAGCTTCACCACGACAGTAACGGCTCAGTTATCGGCTACTATAACTATGTAATGGCGTTTCAATTTGACCCGGAATCTGATCCGGACGGCGAGGCACCTGAGGAGAAACCATAGACTGTATATTACTGGACAAAGCCCCAGTGACGTCACCCATAGGTTTCTAAAGAGCAAAAATGAAGCCAAATGGGCTGTTCCCACCGCCTCCATATTGTCTGCGTCACGCGTCTCGTCAATCCCAGAAAATACAAAAATGGGCAAAGAGGTGGAGCTGAGAGGGGCACTGTGAGGGTGGATGATTGACACTCTGAGCCGATGTAGACAGGAGCTAGTCCTGGAGCTAACTGAAGCTAATTGAAGCTAACGGAGGTTAGCGGGCGCCTTTAGCCTGAAAGCCTCGGTACCCTCTTCCATCCAGGCTGTAAATACAATATTAAATCAGTAAGTTAACATTTAAATTGAAATAATTTATTCAAATGAAATGATCATTAACTTAATGCAAGTTTTCAATAATATTTGTAACTTAGTTAATAGTGTATGAGATCTATTTAGTCTATGCATGAGATACATGATCAAGCTAAGTTAGTTAGGATAGTTCACATATTTATATTAATATTTGTTTGTATTTACCCTAATTGTTAGTGATTGTACTACCATGTAGGATCTCCCAGTTTAAAAAACGGTTCCCACAGCTATTGTAGATTAGCAACAGCTAATATGAATAATTTCGATCCTAGTCAA